>CM060895.1:128170195-128177695 GCA_030762935.1 Hymenopus coronatus
TTTCTGGAAATAGCGTCTGAAAGCCTCTTTACTCACGACGAATTTTGTTGAATTTTGCCGAACTAGTAAACCCTAAGAGATTGAGAAAATTTACTACACATAGTAGATTTGTTGAAACACAGAATTTATGTCATATACATATTTTTTCGTGGAGTTGACCATTTCTTAGATATTCCATGTTATTGGTTTCAGTTTGAAAACTTTTCACATATGGGAATTTCTCAACTCCTGACAGTGCAAAGAAACGGGTTTCATCTATATGGCAACCAGCTTTTAAAAGATTTGACTATCGTTTTAGCCTAGTGCATTCCATTATTTACCTTCTACTTGCAAGAAAGCATTTCTGCTTATGTTTATCTCGATTTGCGTGAAATAGATGAAAGAATAAGCTTTTTAACAATAATATATTACGGAGATGTGGAGAAAGTCATGTGAATGGCACACATCAGATTTTTTTTTTTTTTTTTTGTAAAGTGTTTAGTTGCTTCTCGCGGTTGCAGGGAAAGAGTATGACATTTTAAAGCCTGCATACAGTGTCAATCTTAAACATTGGACCATCGCTACTCCCAATTGTATCTACAGGCTGTTAGGGGGATACACACAGATACTTTGATAAATGCTATTTTAATTAGGTTCCTCCTTGCTATATCAGTTTTTTTTTCTCTTCTTCTAACACTATTACATAACTTATTACGTATAGTATGTTTGCATGATTTTAACTGCGCCGCAAACTGAACAGCTCTGTCAATACGAATATCTGTTTTGCTTACACGTTTTCACACCTCAATACGTGACCTTTTTGTCTAGATAGTGTGCGGTTATTGGCTTTGCAAAAATCATTCAGACTCGGTTCCGATTCGACATTATTTATAGCGAGGCCTGACTACTTAAGGTTGCGCCTTCCGACCCGCAGTCTCAGGGAAAACAATTACGCCGCGTCCCCTTGGAGGTACAAAGAACCTGAAAACATACTGCTCTTAATAAGTAAAATTATAAGCCTGTAAATCAAGCAAACATTGATGTAGTCTTGTTCAGTACACTTTCTTAATACCAAAACAAATATCTCTAATTATACTCTTAACAGACTGTATAGTGAAACGTAATCCGATTATTTCTGCAAAGGTTTTTTCACGATTAAAATGCCATAGATAGAATAACATACTTTCGTCAAAATAGTCTGTATGTTTGTAATATTCAATAGAGGGTAGGGAAAGTCATGCAAATGGACATCATCTTTACCTTTTGTAAAGCGTATGTACAGTGTGCATATTACGTAGAGAAGGTGTTGTATGGTAGCCAAAAATTTGATACTAGATTTAACCGACACTGAATCTTGGAAAAGAATATAGGAACTCTGGCAAAGAGGGAGGACTGGTTCGGCTTCCTGAGTTGATGAAGTCCGGATTTATCGGCGATATGCAGCCATTTATCTCACGGTTTGAGGTTACCTCTGTTGACTATCACTACGAAGCACTGTCGATGCTGTTGTCTTAAGCTTCCTGCTGATGTGTGGAGGACTCATTTTACAAAATTATAAACACTACTGACGAAAAGAACAAAATCCCCCAAGACGTGACATACGACTGACAACAATAACGAAGTAACCAAAAGCAAATGACATGAGATAAACATAAACATAATGCAAATAATCCTCCCTTGGTCCCGCCTTTACTAGTGGAGCTTCCTCTCTCCTTTTCAACTCCCCTCCACCCAAAAACAAGCAAAAAACTAGTCAACCCTAAAAAAAAAAATAAGAAAAATACGTTACAATGTTGACAGCAGTGTTTAAATTAAAAAAAAAAAAACAGCGTCCTTATACTAAACATTTAAGAATCACTATTCCTTAAAAAAACGGGAGATGCATTTTGGAGACCCCTAAATAGCAAAAATAGGAAAAGGTTCGCGCGCGCGAGCGTGTGTGTGTGTGTGTGTGTGTGTGTATTAGTGTGTGTGTGTGTGAAAATTCGGTTAAATACCAAATTTGGCATTTAAGTTCAGTAGCTTCTGTAGATCCGACACGAAGACTTTCAGGAGAATCTCTCACCCCAAACTACCCTTTACGTGAGATATTTCCGGAAATCATCGATTTTCCAAAAAGTGGCTCTATCGGTTATGATTATAATGTCGTATATTAAACATATTTTCATTGCAGATAAAATGAATAACTTGAATTTTCTGAGAATGGCCTCTGAAGTCCTCTTCATTCTGAGTGACTTCTGCATAACTGCTAAACCGAAAACCTATTATTGAAAACATTTAATTTTCACTAATTAATGTCATCAGATTTTTTGTGGAGATAATCATTTCCGAGATATTTCCAGTCATTGGTTTCAATTTTAAAATGTTTTTCTCAAACTGGAGATCTTCCTCTACTTCAGATCTCGCTTGTTTTAATTCTGGCCGCGTAAGACGAACCAAATTTCAGTGGTAATCGCACCGCGACAGCTTTTAAAAGATACCCTTAGCCTAGTGTATTCTATAATTTCCCTTCTATTTATAGGAAACTGAATAATAAGGCCATATTTTCTGGTAATGTTTATCTTGATTAGTATGAAGTAGATATAAGAATAATCTTTTGTAAGTATAGTTTCTGAATAGATGGAGAAAGTCTTGCCAATGGAACACATCGGATGTTCTTCACTTTCTCCACATAATACACGGTACGTTGGTAGAGAAGGTATTGCATTCCGCCGAAAATTCGATACCGAGATTTCAGCAAAAATACACGTTTTACGGTCCAGGTTTTTAGAAAAAGGTCCGCGTGTGCCTGTTTGTGATCGTGTACCCCTGTGTCTGTGAACATAACTCAAAAACGAAAAGTCGTGAAATACCAAACTTGGTATTTAAGTTTACTTCCTTCAATGTTGTGACACGCAAATTTGGAGGAACCCCCCCCCCGATCCCAAACATTTCCAAATATAGGGAAAATATTTCCAAATTTTTTATTTTCTCAAAATTGGCTCTATCAGTTTTAATTAAATGTTGTATATTAAAGATATTTATATGAAAAATAACATGTATTTCTTGAAATTCCTGGGAAATGACATCTGAAGAGCTCTTTATCATGGATGAATTTTGCTAAATGTTGCATAACTGTAAACCGTAAGTAATAGACAAAACCTTACTACCTAAAAAACGTAGATCATGTTAAAACACACACTTAATATCATGCACATTTGTTCGTAAATTTGATTATTTTTGAGATACTCCTTATTATTGGTTTCAGTTTTAAAATACTTAAACTTTTTCACATACGGGTATTTGTCAATTCCTAGCAATACATGGAAACAGAATTCAACCACAGACAACCTGCTTTTACAAATGTAGTCTATCGCTGTAGCCTAGTATATTCCCTTAATAAGACCATTTATGCTAGTGTTTATCTCCATCAGCATGTCGAGAATGCTTACCATGGTTACCATGCTAGCTTGATAACCTAAGGTCGCGGGTTCAAACCCGTTGGAGGACAATGAATTTCTTTCGGGCGTAAAAATCGTTAGCATGGCTTCTTTCGGAAGGGAAGTAAAGCCGTTGGTCACATGTAGATTTACGGCACGTAAAAGAACCTTAAGCCTGATAGAGAGGCTTCTGAGCAAAATTCAGCGTTATTTCACGCCCAGTATAAATGGGACGCTGAGAAACACAGCAGTTAAAGAGCATCCATAAATAAAACTCCATTTGCATTTATCTCGATTAACAAGAAGCTGATAGAAGAATAAGCTTTTTAACATTAATTTGTAAGAGAAAGGCAAGTCAATGGAACACAGGTGTTTTTCTAACGCCATTTTCCTTTTATCTGTCACTCTCCGTGGTGTAATGGTTACCAAGCTAACTTCAAGGTCGCGGGTTCAAACCCGGCGGAGGATGATGGATTTTTTCTGCGTAAAAATCCTTAGCATGCCTTCCTTCGGAAGGGAAGTACAGCCGACGGTCCCGAGTCGTAGATTCACGGCACGTAAAGGAACCTCAAGTCTTTCACGCTCAGTATAGAATGGGGCGCTGAGAACCACAGCAGTTAAAGTGCGTCCATAAATAAAACACCATTTCATTTCATTCCTTTTACCTGTTGTCATAAGATACTAGTTATAATCGATAAAAGGCAGGGAAAGACACATATATACTAATATGAGATCATATTTTGTTATACATTTACTATATCTAATTATTGTGTAATACTCCGGTATTTGTTGTAGTTGTGAAATGGCACTAAATATTGAATTTACTTATTGGTACTAATACAGAAGTTAAGGAAGAGTATAATACCTCAATTACTTCTTGTGGTACACCTACTTCCTCTGTAAAAGGAAGCACTGGGTTTATCAGCTTTCGCACTACATTCTGACTCCGAAATGTTACACTGGACGCTGCTAATCTTACTTGCTGCCCAATGTGTGGGGCCATGTGAGTACACTTTATTTTATTGTTTACTTAATATTTAAAATAGTTATCAAATGGAGTCTTCTTAAACGAACTTGCATATTACAGCCTCAAAATTAAATTTTGTTTCAATACTCATGATTGCGTAAAGAATCCGATGTATCCCATTCACATAACTTTCTCTACCCGTTCTGCCAACAAATTATTCTTGCAAAAAGAGATTCTTTTATCAATACCATGCAATCCAGATAAGCATTACCATAAATTATTAATTGATTCTTTTTAAGCAAGGGATATATGGCGATCGTCATATCTTTTAAAAGCTGGTCGCTATGTGAACAATTGAAGTTCGGTTTGTTTTGCAAGGCCAGCAGTAAACTAACCCGAGATGAAAGGAAAGATAACTCAGTGTGAGAAAGCTTAAAATAGTTGAAAATGAAACTACAAGAAAGTTCTTGCAAATGGTCTAATCTACAAATGTATATATATTGCATAAATTGTGTTTTAACGAGATCTACACTTTTGGTGTAGTAAGTTTTTGTTTATTTCTTGTGGTTACTAGTTATGAACAATTCAGCAAAATTCATCTAGAATAAACAAGTCTTGAGATAATTCAAAATATACATTTTATTTGTGTGGTAAATATCTATAATAGACGCTATTTTAATCCAAATCCTTAGAGCTATTTTTGAGAAAAACACAATTTTCAAACATTTCTCCATTTAAATTATAATTTAGGATGGAGGGATTTTCTTGAAAATCTTCATGTCGTATCCTTGGAAGATATTAAACTTAAATGCCAAATTTGGTCTTTAACGGTCTTTTAGTTTTTAAGCTATCCCGTCCAGAGCCACACTCCACACAGATATACAGTAGCTTTTCCTAAAAATGCTTTTCTTGGACTTAGGGGACCTCAGAACATATATTCCCGCTGAAATCTCGGTATTGAATTTTTGGGTGCAATTCAATAACTTCTCTATGCATTATGTAGGTATATACTACGTGTAGAGAAAGTAAAAAGAAAGAAATTCTTGAGACTTATGCAAGCTAAACATTTCTGGGCTTTATCCGGATCCAAAAAAAAATATCACATACTGCTTAGTTCCTGAAAAAAAATCCTATTGCATACATATTATATATCTACGCACTTTCGTTTATTACTTTCCCTATCGATTACTTCTAGTAAGTAAAGAAAGCCGTGCATTTCAATTACAAAAAGATCTGATTTGTTCCACTCACATGGCTTTCTCTACATCTCTGTAACAAATTATTGTTAATAAGCTTATTCTTCTATGTACTTCATGCTAATCAAGATAATTACTAGCAGAAACGGTCTTATTACCTGCTTCCTTGTAAGTAGAAGGGATATAAGCGAATACACTAGGCTAAACTGACAGGCACAAGTCTTAAAAGGTAGGTTGCTATGCGATTGAAATCGTTTCTTTGAGGAGGCAGGAGTTGACACGTTTCTGTGTGAGAAATGTTATTTAAAGTATTTTAAAACCGAAACCAATAACAAGGAATAGCTCGAAAAGGTCAACTCTAGGAAAAAAATGTATATGACATAAATTGTGTATTTTAAGGACCTCTACGTTTTTACTTTCTCTATACTTACTATGTACATTGTGTATAGAGAATGTATTGCACTCCACCAAAATATTCGATACCGAGATTTGACCGGAAATATATGTTTTAGGGTCGCCTGTATCCAAAAAAAAAGTATTTTCAGAAAAAGGTCCGTGTGTGTGTCCGTGTGTCTGTGGACACGATAACTCAAAAACGAAAAGTCAGTAAAATACCAAACTTGGTATTTAAGTTTAGTATCTTCCAGGGATGCGACATGAAGATTTTGAGAAAAATCCCCCACCCTAAACTACCCTTTACATGGAACTTTTTTCGAACATTTCGATTTTCTCAAAAATGGCTCTAACAATTTTGATTAAAATATCGTATATTAAAGTTATTTACCTGAAAAATAAAATGTATATTTTGAATTTTCTGGGAATAGCCTCTGAAGACTACTTTATTCTGGATGAATTTTTCATAACTACTAAACCGTAAGAGATGGACAAAAACTTAACACACACAAAATGTAGAGCTCATTAAAACACACAATTAATGTTATATACATTTTTTTCGTGGAGTTGGTCGTTTTTGAGATATTCCTTTTTCTTGGTTTCAGCTTTGAAAAACTTATACTTTTCTCATACAGGAATTTGTCAACTCCTGTCCATACAAACAAAGAAACATCAGTCACATAGCAACCAGCTTTTGGCTTTCACTTTAACGTATGGTACTCCCTTATTTCGCTTCTACTTACAATAAAGTAAGAAATAAGACTATTTCTGCTAATTTTTCTCGATTAGCATGAAATAAATAAAAGACAAGCTTATTAACAATAATAATTTACAGAGATATAGAGAAAGCCATGTGAATGGAACACATCAGATTTTTTTATCAGTAAGCTTTTATCTATCTCTTACGGTTTACTAGTGATGCAAAATTAAAAAAAAAAAAACAACAAAAAAAAACGAAAAATCATCCAGAATAAAACGGTCTTTAGGGGTTATCCCAGAAAATTCTAGATATGCATGTTATTTGTCATGTAGATATCTTAAATAAGAGATTTTAATCAAAATCGTTAGAGCCAATTTTGAGAAAATCTTCGTGTCGCAACCTTGGGAGATATGGAACTTTAATATCTAGTTTGGTATTTGACAGACTTTTCGTTTTTGAGCAATGCTGCCTACAGACACACGCGCGCGCGCACACACACATATGCACGGATCTTTTTCTAAAAATGCCTCTTTTGGACTCAGGCGCCCCAAACATGTATTTTGGGTGAAATTTCGGCATCGAATTTTTGGTTGCAACGCAAAACCTTCTTTACACAGTATGTACATAGTACATGCAGAAAAGTAAAAAAAAAAAAAAAAAATTTGTACAGTGATTTCACTAAAATTGCACTTTTTGACGCCTATGAACCAAAAACATTGGTTTCGAAAAAGTTCGGCGTCTGTGAGCTTATGCCGGTCCATAGAGTGGTTTAAATACCATATTGGATATTTAAACTCAGCATGTTCTAAGGTCGCAACTTTCAAGAGGATGTTCCCAACCCAAAGT